>JABSTQ010010514.1:0-15000 GCA_013358835.2 Ixodes persulcatus
TTTTCTGGGTGGACCACACTCTCAAATGAGTTTCAGAAGCCTGTGGACAGGTTTCTAAATTCGACTGCAACTTCACGCGCAAAAAAAAAAAAAAAAAAAATCTTTTTTTTTTTTTTTTTTTTTTTTTTGTGCGCGCATTTTATTGATGTGGCGAAGGCTTACAAAGAGGATATTACTGAAACGCGACCAAGTCGAAAGTCCTGTTTCAGAGATACCCCTCAGGACCAGGATTTACAGGTTGGTTGTTTAGCTTAGGTGTTTTCCCAAAATCAAAACGTTCTTCGAAATAGATTTCCCGATATTTGCTCAAGTTTCTATTACTATTATTTTTTTTTTTTCACAAAATAAAAATGTAGCGAAGTTGAGTAGATCCGGGGGGAGGGGGAGGGGGGGGGGGGGAAGGAGGATCGAAGGGAGGCGCCAGTTTTCTATCTTCCTCTTCTGCGGCTTTCGACAACCTAAACTGGCAGTGCAAAAGCTACGGGTTGCGGTCCAATCATCTGGTCCCCTTTCGTTACCTGACCCCGCTCTGTGCGCGTGCGTATGGGCGGGAGGGTGATCACGCGGCGAAAAATAGGCGCATGAGTGGTTCATCAAGCAATTCCACCGCACTGTCAGCTTAGGGTGCACGTACACTAAGCACCTCTCGCAACGAATGCGTTCTCTCCGTGCGCGTAGGCAGAACCATATACTGTAAACGACTTAATTTTCGCGGGCTCAAATTTTCATGAATCGGGCCAAAGCTGAAAATTTGAAATTATTCGTGGGTTCTAATTTTCGCGAATCGAGTGTAGTTTCCAAAGCGTTCACACATTGCCCGAATTGTTCGCGGGACGTATTTTTCGCAAATTGTAGGCGATTCGCGAAATTCGCGAAAATTAGGTCCTCGCGAACATTTAGTTGTTTACATTATAGGGGAAGAGTCTGGACATCTATTGTCCTCGGCGACCTCTCGCCGTACCTTCGCTCCTACACCTTCCATAGAGCTGACGTCAGGCCTTGCAACCGCCTAGCAACGGAAAACGCCGGGGGAACGGCGCGGGCCTGTCCACCATTACCGATCCCAGGCCAAGGCACGAGCATGCAGGGCCGCATGGCATCCTGCACACATACCCTTATATTTACGTTTTCTGGTGAGAAAATTGTCGGTTGTTGTGCGGTTGGATGTTTAGGAATAATTTATAAGACAAAAGACCTCTTACCGACATGGTTGAAGGTACAAATATACTACACCCTCTTTTGTCAAAAACTTCACTACTGTTTACTTGTTTGGGCACCACGGTTAAAACCAACTATAATGAACTTATGAGTTTACAAAAACGTATGTTAAGAATAATGGCCAACTCAAATCACGGTAGTGAAGCCGAGAGCTTATTTGACTCATTAAATATCCTTCCACTTTCTAAGCTTTACCATTATAAGCTTGGGCAGCTTATTCATAGACACGGAGTAAGCGGCTTTGACCTCATTCCTGCAAATTTGTCTGAATATAATTTAAGGGCAAAGAGGACGTACAGACTACCATCTATTAGGACTAACTACGGGAAAGAAATGATCAATTTTCAGGTTCCCCAGCTCCTAAATGCAGTTGGCAATAATTTCATAATTACTGGAAACAAAACTACATTAAAAAAAAAAAATCTGCGCTCTTTTTTGATTGCCAATGAGTTGATAATTCTATAGATATGTTGTAATACATTTTTAAGTATTTTAACTAGCATTTTTTGTGCATCCGCTTTTATTACAAACCTAGTATACCTTGTGATCACGTTTGTTTTTTTAGATTTTTATTGTATGGACAATGCCAGACTGCTATTTTTATATGTGCCTGGAATTTATGAATGTGTAATCTAGCTTCTTCTCTTTTATGATTTTTTAGCGAAGTGTTTTTTTATTTTTATATATTTACTTTTTTGCTTGATGTTTTATATTATTTTTTTTAATCTTTGTTTTTTACGACAATGTCTGCATAAACAACATCAATGTGTGCTAGTATTTCTTCTTTACAATTTTATTTTATGTGTGCATCCATTATCTCTTGTGAGTATGTGTGTGTGTATTCATTTTATCTTGTATCCGTATTTTTTTCTCTTGTCGAAGTTTAGCCCTAAGTGCTGTTACTGTTGGACTATCCCCCCCCCCCCGGTTGGACCTTGGTGCCCAGTCAGGCGACACGATCGCCTTTTGCGCCAAGGTACCATTTCAAGGAGTATGTACCCCTTGAAAGAAAAAATAAACTGATTGATTGATTGATTGAATCACAGCCGTCATGGTTTTCGTTTTTTTTTATGATTCTAAAAGAGTGAAGAAGAAACAAGAAGAACGTCGCAAAATATGGTTGAATAAAATCAAGCGCGACAATAGACGTTTTGCCGAATTACCCGAACATACAAGAGGATGCCGGGAACGTAGGCACACGCGCTGCGCGTCCTGGCGGCTGCAGTATAACTCTTCGTAAGCAAACATAAAACAAACGGAACTTTGCATGCGCGTACCACAAACGCTTTATTTTGGTTATTTACTTCGAATCTTTCGTATGTGAAGGCGAGGGCGTGCAGCGCGTGTACCTACGTTCCCAGCATTCTCTTTGATGCTTGGGTAATTTAGCGAAAGGTTGACGCCCACCGCAAAGGCTCCCGTCTTTGTGAAGTAAGAATGTTTGTCTCATCTTGAAACTTTTCATAAAATGGAGTTTTCGTCGCAGCAGCGACGAAAACTAGTGAACTAGTTAATACAAAAAGCTCGCAAGTAATGTGTAATGTGAACAATGTGTAATGTGAATAATAGCGTTTTCCCCTGCCTTATTCTCCAAACCGCGAAGTGAAGGAATTTATTATTTGATGCCTTCTAATAAATGTTATTTTTTTTACGAAAAAAAGTTAGTTTGTTGTCTTTCTCTCTTCCATTAATTTTCATGTAATAACATGATGATGGATGCTGGAATTTCAGAAGCTGTTAGGACGGCCAATCAATTGAGTTAAATCGATTAAAACGAGCAAGCTTACCATTCGCGGAGAGCCGCCTGACGAGGAGTCGCTCAATGTTTGTTTCGTAACCTTCTGTTATAAAATAGACGGATTATACGTTGCGAAAAACGATAGTGACAGCGCCGTTTTTAATGCCAGCCAACTCGCACAACCTTCATTTATTTTGCTTCTTCCTTCGTAACCTTCAGGCTTCCTAGATGTTCGGAGAACAAGATCACTGTTTCATTGCTGAGAGAGTTCGATGGAGGCACGCGGTATGCATGCACGGCGTGGCCATCCCATATCAGGAATAGCGATCGCTTCGATCAAGCCATCTCGTTTGACACGCTGTGACGCATAATCAAGAGTAAATGCAATTAGGAAGAAACACAACTATTGGGAAACTCTCGGGCAAAGGGCTTTAGCACACTTTACAATCTTTACAATCTAACAGATCCTTTTCTTCAAAAACACGGGCAACGATGACATTCTCGTATGCGCTCAGTTATCAGAACACTGTACGGAAAGCCCCTCAGAAGTTGTTATCGTTGCGCACTACTAAAATAACAAGAGGCGTCAACTAGAGCTGAAAATTGCGAAATTTACTAGAGCGTAATTTGCGCGACGCGCCGAACGTCTGCGAAGCGCATAGGGAGTATTCACTGGACGCCATATTTGTGGGTGCTGTTTAGAGCGCATGCTCAGAACGAGCTTACATCAATAGGCTGCTAAGACCGGCAATCTTGATGGTGTGGAATGCATGTTGCAAACGAACTGTGGAAGCTCGCCGTCAGCACGCGCTCAGCAGTCGCGCACACAGCTAAGGCCGCCAGTGAATACTCCCTATTGGCGACGTGCGCGATCGAAAGCGTCGCTGTGGTCGGCCTTCCACGATTGGCCGAAATCTGACTTTGATGTCAGCAAAGATTTCTCATCGACGGAAATAAGAGGAATGGAAGAGCTTTAGTTTTGACGGTGTTGATAGTGTTCCTTTGAGAGCGCAATGATTTCAAGCTTCCACCATGCTAATTACAAACACCATCGAACTTATTGTTCGCAAGGTAATGACGTCACGAGAGGGAACCATAGGAGGGCGCCACCGAAACATCTCGTCACTAATATGAACGGGCTTGTGACGCGGCGCGTACGGAGGGATAGACAAGGCTTTCCAATACGACTCCAAACTCTGGATTACTGCTAAACAAAAATTTTAATATATTTCGTAAAGACCGAGCGACCAAACGGGGGGCGGTGGTGTTATTATTGCGGTCCTTAGGGACATAACCTGCACTGTACTGCCCGTTGACTCGCCTCTTGAAACCCTTTGGGTGTCTATTTCTGGTGTTTCTTTTCAAAATGTTATAGTCGGTGTCTGTTATCGCCCGCCTGATTCAACCGGTGAATTTGTGAATGAATTAACCAATATCTTCGAACATATTCAATCAAAGTATCCACATTCAGTGATTATTTTGGCTGGCGATTTTAATTACCCAGGAATTGATTGGGCTAACCTAAATGTGTGTACCACCTGTTCACGAAAAGAAGAGTCTTCAAGCTTTGTTAATCGGTTAAATTCTTTTTCAATTAAACAAGTCGTCAATCAGCCTACGCGAGGTGATGCCGTACTGGACCTTGTTTGTACCTCCCACCCCGAAAACATGTCTGTGCGTGTTATTGATGAAATTAGCGACCATAGACTTGTTTACTTCAGCTATAATGCTGTGAGAACTACGAGAGTCGATATGAGAAAGGTCATTTATGATTATTCTAAGGCAAATAGCGGTGCCATCGAGGACTCTTTGTTGAATTTTTTGGCGCAATATTTAAGCAGGTGCCACGCATGCTCAGTTGAAGACAATTGGACATTTATAGAAAATGAACTAATACTGATACGTGAAACTTTATCCCAAAGTTGGTTATCACCCAAAGTGAGAACTGTCCCTGGTTTTCGCGAAGTGTAAAACGGGTGATCTCAAAAAAGAAAAGACTGTTCAGAAATGCCAAATTTTCAGGCACGGAGCATGCCTGGCAATTGTACGAAGAGTGCGCACGTCTATGCAAGAACGAGATACGAAAGGCAAAAGATACTTTTTTTAACCATGACTTGCCTAGCATACTAAGAACAAACCCCAAAAAGTTCTGGCGTGTAGTAAACCCCAAAGAAATAAATAAATTTCCTCTGCTCCAGGAAGTTGACGTGACTCTCTCCACCTTTGAATCAGCCTCAAAACTTAACGACTTTTTTGGTGAAGTGTTCACAAATGAACTTCCTCTACCTGAGTTATCCTGCACAGAATCAAGTATTGAAATGGATAATTTTAGTGTAAACATTGATGGTGTGATGAGTGCTATTGATCGACTACCCAAAAAATCAAGCCCAGGGCCTGATGGGGTATGCTCTAAGCTACTAAAACTGACTAAAAGTGTGTCAGGCGTTGTGCTTGTCAGCCTTTTCCAGCAGTCACTTGACACCGGTTGTGTGCCGACCGACTGGAAATTAGCAAATGTAGTCCCAATTTTCAAATCCGGAAACCGTAACTGTGCAACAAACTATAGACCCATATCCTTAACATCTGTTCCATGTAAACTTCTAGAACATATAATCTATTCATCCGTGATGAAGCACCTCGCCACTAACTATATACTTTCTCCTAACCAGCATGGATTTCAACGCGGTCTCTCTTGCGAAACTCAGCTATTCGAACTGATAACTGACCTGCACACCAACATCCATGCATCCTCGCAAACCGACGCAGTTTTCATAGATTTCGCAAAAGCCTTTGATCGCGTACCACACAGTCGTCTCATTAGAAAATTGCAATGTCTTAAAATTAACGCAAAGGTAATTACGTGGGTTCGAGAATACCTCAGCAACCGAAAGCAAACCGTAATGGCAAATGGCATAAGTTCACCCCCCGTAAAGGCGGAACTCCATGGGACGAATATGCTGCGAATAACCGACGAATTTTGGCCGGCGGCTTTTGCTCTGCGCGTGGAATCAACACAGTGGCTGCTACGTCGCGCGCAAAACGAGCGTGCCGTCGGGCGGCGTTCGCCAGTTATTCGTCACATAATTCGTTCCATGGAGGTCAGCCTTTAGTGTTCAATCTGGAGTGCCACAGGGATCCGTTCTTGGGCCACTTTTGTTTTTAGTTTATATAAATGACCTCCCTAACAATGTTTCATCAAAAATTCGACTGTTTGCAGACGACTGTGTGGTATACCGTCATATATCGAATCAATCAGATTGCATTGCCCTTCAAAAAGACTTGAATAGCATAATGCTATGGTGTGAGACATGGCAAATGCAAATAAATATAGAAAAAACGAAAACGATGACATTTACAAACCGTTCTTCCATTGTACATCATGACTACACCATCATATATTCGAAATTAGATAAAGTAACGTCATTCAAATATCTGGGTATTCATCTAAGTCCTAATCTATTGTGGAATAATCATATAGACTACATTCTTAAAAGAGCAAATCAATCTTTAGGATTTTTGAGAAGGCATTTGTACATGGCAACAAAAGAAACAAAACTACTAGCATACATGCTCTGATTAGGCCAAAGTTGGAGTACGCATCTATAATTTGGAACCCGCATCAGTATTTAAATGGCCGGCTAGAATCTCTTCAAAACAGAGCAACTCGATTCATACTCAAACAACACGCACCTGTGAGCGTCACACAACTTAAAGCCTCAATCGGCCTACAAACACTTCAACAGAGAAGATATCTTGCTAGGCTATCGTATTTCTATAAGCTCTTTCACTCTTCAACTGAATTTCGCGAAAATAACGTCATCCCACCCCTCCGTATCTTTCCTCGCCATGATCACCCGAACGTAGTTCATATTCCCTTCGCAAAAACTAACTTGTATAAATTTTCCCCGCTTCTGCAAGCCATGGACGACTGGAATAGGTTGGCAAGCGAAATCGCACAGACAACAAACCATGACACGTTTGTCTCATTGTTACGTGGCTCTTTATCATGACATCTATTTTGTTTCTCTTTTCTAAGTTGCACGTGTACGTTTGGTATGTTTATATTTCCATTTGTTAACTTCACCATCGCTGAGTAAGTCTTTTCTATAAGGTTTTCTATGTACCCTCTTTTTAGTAGCACTTGTATACTTCTCCTGTATTACTTTTTAATCATTTAGAAATTATTAGATGCCAGTGTGCGTGACCGCACCATGTTACGCATTATTGAGTTCTGTTAGCGTGGTCATGTTTCCTTTTACATTTTCATACAATTGCAACGGTGTACAACTATGATGCCATTCCATGCACCCCTAGAGTTCCTGTATAGACAATTGCAAGCATGGCATCACGACTGGTGCCCCAGGCGTGCAAGCACGTGTAACGTGTGCGTGAAGATAGCTTTGGCAAGCTTGAAATTGCACGGGCTTTCCCGCACGAGCAGAGGAATGGCGGCGGCCAGTCGCTTTGCTTGCAATCGTCTATAGGCTCCCTACGGGAGCCAGAGTTGCGCGTTCACGCATGGCATGTGGATCCAGCTCCTCACGTGACTGAATTCGGCGAATAACAGCGCCGCGCGTTCGAGGCGCGCGGCGGGCTCAAAAGCCTGGGAACGTACGCCGGGGCGCGTGCAACGTCTACTTTGCTGCACGACACTTGATACGGCTCCTCACGTGATCGGATCTCGGCGAATAGCGGCGAGGGCGGCACGCGGCATGTGGAATCAAACGCGCAACTCTGGCTCCCGTAGGGAGCCTATAGACGCTTTCAGGCAGCTGTGCATGGGCGCCGCCATAACCGACCTTCAGTTTTTGTTTCCTCTTATTCCGTTCGTTCCACTTCATCTTCACCACAGTAAGTCAGGTCATTGCCATTTTAGATTCTACCGCGTCCTTCTCCCCAGCATAGGCCCTTGTGGAGACTCGTCAACGCCCGCTTCAGTGGCTCGGCATCTCGGTAAGACAAGAGAAGGTCGGCTATGGCGGCTCAATTTGGCGCGCGCTGAAAGCGTCTATACAGGAACTCTATGCACCCCCTCTATGTAATGCCCCCAGTGGGCCTTTAGAGGTAATTAAATAAATAAATAAATAAATAAAATAAACACGACAGAGCCCAAATACTGCTAGCAGATGACTTACAACACGATAAAACAGTCATAATTTGAAGAAAGCCGAGAGCCAAGCATACGGGCATATGTTCCCATGGCGTCGGCTGGGCTCGAAGATGGCGAGAAGGGCGTGGCCATGGGCCATGGCGTTCGCGTCGCGCCAGCTGGCCAAACTGTCTTTTGTGCGTAGGGTGCCTTCATCTGCGCTTGCATCTAACTATTTTGTTCCAAACGCCTTTTTTTTTTTTTTTTTTGGAGTGCGTGAAAGAGCGTGTTCCTGCACGTGCACTTGGCGCGGCCTGTGCTACAGCGACATTTTGTTTTCGACGATTTCTTTGTATTTTCCCTGTGAGCGCGTACTGTCGGTATCGGGTACCACGAAGGAAGGCATCACCCTAGACAGAAGAACGTTGAGGCGCCCTATGTATGCGTACTGTTTTCTTTTTTAGTGCTTGTTAGACCTCGGGTTTATGGGGTTCTGCAGTAAACAAAAAGATCAGGGCCGGATTGCTATTGGGCAGGAGATCGAACTATAGGGGGCGCTTTATCGAGCTTGTTGTCCCTATACTTCGTCTCACCTTAGTATGGACTATTGTTAGCCGCGCATGCTAGAAGCGCGAGCAAAATTCTTTTGACGAAGCCTCGGCGGCTGCACGAGCGTTCGTGCAGCGAGTGCTCCAGTGAAGGCAGTCAAGGCTAGCCGCTCGCGCTTACACAGCCTTCGCAGTTAGTCCATGCTAAGGTGAGACGAAGTATAGTGCCACTGTTGTCCCCACAGCCCGGTGTTTACCAACACAGCATAACAAAGAAATTGAACCTGGCCGAGCACGGTCTGGGCACGAGCGCTTCGCTCTGACCAGTGCTTTCGTCGCACGAGGAGTGGCCTTCGAATCGTCATCTTCGATTTCTCGGATCAAAAACAAACAAGAAAATACGGTTTGTTGTCCCCACAGCTGAAGCGCACCGCTAGAGGCGTGACTGTTCGATCTCCTCCCCAATACTCTGTTTCACCTTATGATGTACCGAAGGAAAGGCTACAAGCGCGAGCTCTTTGCTCTAGGGCACATCTCGGCGGAACAAGCTCTCGTGCGCTAAGAGTAGCTCCCAACGCTATAGACCCGTTGCTCTCGGGCAGGGGGCGCGAGCGCGTCCGCAAGACGCGACCATGTTATGATGGCAGCACCACCCAGGCGGCGCTTTAACGTTCGATTTCGCACGTGCCGCGTTCGAATGCAAGCATCTGTCAGCATCTGTAGACGCGCGATAACAAAACGTATGCAAAAAAGAAACTAAAAAAAAAAAGAATTATGCAGCTCGCGGCCTCAGCGTTCCATTAAACATTCCTTTCAGCTTTATTTTTTTGTTGCTTTCTTTCATGGCTTCCGTGAGCCCGTATGTTTCACTTTAATTTATAGCGAAGCCGAAGCTACTTGCTAAAGCATGTTCCCCTGAACGACGCTCGCACTGCACGAGCGCGCGTGCTTGGCAGGGACACTGGAAGCTCGGAACTCGCTCTTGTAGCCTCTGCTACGCTGGCACTCAGAATGGAACGGAGTAAAAAAAAACTGTAGTGGGGAAGCGTGTTGACGCATGTTCGAAACGCGAGCCAAATATTATATTTTGCTCGCTTGGAGCGCTGCTCAAAACTCAGTGAGAGCTACGGGCCTATGAGCTCGCGCTTCTAGCCTTGTCTGCGGTACAACATAAGGTGAAACGGAGTATAGACGCTTTAAACACGCGTTCGACTCGCGCTAGAGTGAGCCGCCATTGCCGACCTTCTCCTGTCTTACCGAGATTCCTGGCCACTGAAGCGGGCGTTGACGAGCCTCCACAAAGGCATATGCTAGGGAGAAGGACGCAGTAGCAGCTAAAGTGGCAATAACCTGACCTGCTGCGGTAATGATGATGTGAAGCGAACGAAATAAGAGGAAACAAAAACTGAAGGTCGGTTATGGCGGCGCCCATGCACAGCTGCCTGAAAGCGTCTATAGAACAGCGTCTCACGACTCGGTGAAAGAAAGCACTGCAAAGGCTGAAGCGCGCGAGCGTCTTGAGTTGCAGTTTGGGTCCCGCTCATCTCGTGCGCTGGCTTTAGCAAAGCCTGGAAGATCGCCAGGAGAAGCGGCCGCCGAAATGGAAAAGCTGGAGCGGCAGATAACGGATGAGAGGAGAGCCACGTGACTGGCTTCAAGCTGCGGCGAGACGCCGAAACGCAGCGTCTCGCCGCTGCCGCGAGACGCTGCGGCGAGACGCGAGTACTCGAAAGTGTGTTTCGGGTCCTCGCCGCTGCAAAAGCTGTGCGCTGACGTCCAGGTTCACTGAGAAATGGCTCTTTGATGCTCTGTGCACGGCCGCTTGATAAGGGACTCCCCTTGGGAGCGGCCTGCCGTATGTCTCGCGCCGCCGGTGAGAGCGATAGTTCTACTTTACCCCGCAGCGCCAGCCGTGGCGCTCGTTATCGGCGAGAGATTAGCGAGAGAGGCGCAGTCCGCCCGGCGCGGCCCGGTGTGGCTAGGGTGCTTACATGTTTCCGCTCCGCTTCCGGAGCGGCGGAAACATGTAGGCACCCTAGGTGTGGCTATTTAGATTGTTTTTCGTGAAGCGGCAAGTCTCATTTGAAACGAGTGCCAGATTGCATGAATGATGGGACAAATCTGTGCCGAATAGAAGCACATAATTCTTTCTGTGAGGAGCTCACTCAGCTGCAGGCTGCGCGTTAGAGCCGCATTCAGCTGGCAGTATGAGCGAATTGTCGTTTTCTTGTTCCCGTCCCCGTTTCTATTACCACTGTAATGAGTTATAGTTGGATATAGCTAGGCCGTATGATTTACGATTTTAACCGATGCTCGAGCACGCTCGAGCTGTGCCTTTTATTTATCTGTGAGGGACAATAAGAAAGGGATTCCTCGTGCATAACTTCTGCAATATAAACTTCATTGTTCACGAACAGATCAAGGGAGTCATATAGTTCGCAAGCGGAATACCTTTCGGGAAAGAGGCTTCCGCGAAAGTCTCAATATATTCTCTAGAGAGCTGTTTAGGTCACCAGCCGAGTTAGCCAGAAGAGGTCTGAGGAGCTTCCCGAGAAAAAGCTCGCAGAGTTCTTAGCTGTGGTACCGGTCTCTGCAGTTAGTACACCACATCAGCGGGCAGTCCATAAGGTGTGGAAGCTCAGCGCTCGAGAGAACCTTGCCAATCCGTCCAGAACGACGAATCTCTGCCAACTGTAGAGGCCTCTCGACAAAGGTGCAGACGAGCTTGCACGGCCAGACAGCTTCAGGTCGTGGATAGCTGAGTCCTCTTTGGTCGAGGCTAAACACGAACTGATTTTCACCGTCACGAGATTCATTTCCCTTAAGTTACAGCTTGCATTCAGGACACGTCACCTGCAAAGTTGAGCGGGTTCTACACATTAGCCTTCCTTGCTTAAATCTGTCTTGAAATTCGTCGCAGGTTTGTCGCAGTTTTTTAATTCGCTCGTTCAGTCGTTTGGCTTGTATTTGAAGGCGGTGCGCGTTTTCTTGGCATCTTCCATGAAGCCTATAGCTGTCAAATTGAATGACGTCTGACATTCTTCCACTTCAAACTCTTTTTGCAGGCAAGGTTCAATAGCCACGCACTCATCAACAGCTTCTCTTCTTTCTGCAGGGGACTGCATTTTGCGTTGTCGGCTTCTACCGCTCGCATGCGACGTGGACGCGTTAGGTGGCACACGAACAAGCGTTCTGCGTCTCTTTGAACCTGCTGGTTGCATGTACAACGAATACAATGGGAATTGAGTCGGCACCGCTATCGGTCGCAGTACCTTCCGCTTCATCCCTACCTTGTAGTCCTGCGCCTTAAATGCCTATATGTACAACCTCGGCTTTCTGCAGGGAAGATAATCCACATAGCGCTCCCCTCTCCTAAGCTGCGAGGGGGAGCCAGGTTGGGGCAAGGTAAAATGTGAAGGGATATAGGAAAGGAGGTGACGGGCAAAAGTGGAAAGCGCGAAGTGTACGTCGGCCTTTAAAATGAAGGGAGCGCACGACGCTCCTGGAGCTTGGTTGCCACTGGCTGCCCTTCTCGCTGCATTCTCGCGAAATGTTCTTCAACCAGGCATCCCAAAATTTCTCTCTAGACGGAAGCTCGTGATAGCAGAGTTCCGGATCTCTCGCAGCATTTGCCTTACAACGCGGCACGCAACAGTTTTTAGGCATCCCTATTGAAAAATTTTGCAAACTGGGCCAGTTCAAACAGGCTTATTGCCACTGGTTAAATTGGTTGAACTGGACAAACTGAAACTGTGCATACTGGTCTTACTGTCAAACTGTGCATACAGGTCTTACTGTGAAAATGTGTATACTGGTAATACTGTACGACTGTGTATACTGGTCCACTCCATGCAGTTAAACCAGTTTACCTGGTAATATTGACAACACAGGTCGTAAACAGATAAAATTCACTTTATTTCCACAAAAAATACACATACTTCAGACCGCAAAAATAAACATAAAAACAGTTACAATTTAAAAAAAAAAATTGTCATGATATTATTCATTAGTCCCAGCCGGTCGGCGAGATTTTCCTCATCTTCTGGTGTGCCAGGGTTCCGGTGGTGGATAACATAGTACCTCAAGGCATCTGAAATAAGAATAAACATCAGTAATTAGAGCCATGGCAGGTTGATTTGCACCCGTCTGTTCTAAAACGGTATGTAACTAATGCCAAGAATAAAAAATATGCACTATTATAAACAGTATGAGAGGGAATATGGAAGCGTACGCCAACCGTACATGTGGTGCCAGTCTAGCCGCAATTCAGTATAAACCGAATGTAAGCGATTTGGCGAGCGACGAAACAAGCGACGACGATCCGCTTCGCTGTCGCTCGGTCACTCGCGCGACGAGACAAACCGCATGAAAGCGACAGCAGCAAGTGACCAAGGCGTTGGGCGACGACTTCTAAAAATCCAAAAAACCGAGCGACGCGACGACCGACCGTGGGAAATCTCCGTCGCTCGTCGCTGACTCCCGTCACTGTCACCGTCGTTCGCTTAATCGCTTACATGCGGTTCAGCCTTTACGCAAAGCAACGCCCAGGAGTGAAAAGATTCTGCTGTTGTTACCCTCTTCCTGCCTCCCCAGTCTGTCGTCCGCTATGCAACTCGCAACCACTGTGGTAGAATATCTCTGAAGCTGCATGCACACTGGCGGTTGTATTACTAGGATAGCTGTTCCAAATCCGGTTGCTGAAACGTTCAGTTTCACATGCACCTGATTATGAAAATGAATCCAAATGGTCGAGCCTTCTTACCTGGCTCGCTGGCGAGGAGACAGAGGCAGCCATTGCCCGCGCCGCAATGAGGACGGAGCGACTTCCGAACGACGCCGTTCTGGGACGCAGCCATTTCGCCCGCGAGCGAGTGGAACTCAGGTGGAGGACGTCGTCAGCCACAGGAACCATCGGCAGAGGCAGCACTCAAGGCTCCGGCAAACTATCTTATACAAACACAGGTTGAAGACAAATTGTAACCTCCTTAAGCCGAACAGCGACCCCAAACAAAGCCCAACCGGCCCCACCGCTCAAGTTCAAACTTCAAACTTCCAACCGTCGCGCCAGAACCGGTTTTTTTTTTTTCTTTTTTTTTGGCTCCCGGAGCTGCCGCCGACGCCGACTGGCGCTTCGAGCGGGCACGAGGGCCGCGCTGATTGGCCCGCGCGCTCCCTGTCCTGGCACGTGAGCACCTCTCCCTTTTCAAGGTATCTGCGCCGTCTCCGCTGCGCGTGGCGACACTACATGATCTCCGGTCCCAGGGGCCCAGGGCACCGGCGCATTCCAGGCGCTTGACTCATAGGCGGAACTGCCACATTTTCCCGCTCTTCTCCGACATCACGTGGGTGGCTCCCTGCCTCGCCTTCGGGCACTTGCGCTGGAGCCTGGAAGCGGCTTTTAGGTGCCGGCCAGGGTGGAAAAAGGCCGCGGTAAAAAGCGGGAAAATTATAAAGTCCAAGTGGGAACAATTGGCCGGCAGAGGGAAATGAACTTCTATGAGGCGATTGCATCACTGAATTCTTGACCTGTAACGAACTATTGTTGCAAGCTAAGTACAACTGTACATGCTTCAAAATAAAGCTTTTATTTGGTCTACTAGTCTGTTATGCGACATCTGCATAGAGAAAATGTTCTGTAAAGGCCAGACATTTTCTCTGCTGTGGCAAGGTTCATTCTAGAAGCACATATTTGCCTATAGAATTAATAAATCTTGTTCTGCCAATTTTTTTTTTTTATTGTGAGTTGTGTGGAGTGTAAAAGCCCAATTCGCTCATGTAGAAAAAAATAGTCATTAATGAGGTTCTCCCGCTTGGGAGTTAAAATTAGAAACATTGAAACCAACTTGATCCAAATGAAAAAGGCCAATGGAATCGATTCTAATGGTTAATTATTTTAAACTGGGCATACTGCTAGCTTGACCTGTTCAACGAGCAGTTTCTTTAGTTCGGCTGGTATGTCTTGTTTCGATACAGTGAGACCAGTTTCATTGCCAGTTGTAACTGTTTGACTGCCAGTTAGAACAGTTCGACTGCCAGTTCAAACTGTTTGGCTGCCAGCTTCAACATTAAGACACCAGTGTCGCCAGTTCAAGCTACCACTTTTGCCTGATTAACGACCAGTTTGAACTGTACAAATGACAGTTTAGCCAATTCAGCTGCCAGCTTGGCCAGTTCACTTTCCAAGTTCGGCCAGTTTCGACAGTTTGATTTCCAATTTGCCCGGTATAATTCCACTACAAACAGTTGATTTCGCGTTTGGCCAGTTCATATCCAAACTGGTTTCAAATCGTCTTTTTCAATAGGGATCGCGTGCTCCGTAACCCATCTGCACACTTTAAAACTGTGCAGAGACAGACAAAAGGCGGCTGTCTACGTCTAGTGGTTATCGCAATGAAACTATAGACCTT